>CM022298.1:123668949-123696223 GCA_011799875.1 Thinopyrum elongatum
ATAGTTTAGTTTATTTTAGTTTTTAGTTTTAGTGTTAGTTATTTTAGATTAGTTTAGTTTTAGTTTATTGTAGTTTAGTTTATTTTAGATAGTTCTAGTTTTAGATAACTAAAATAGAACTAAACTAAAAGAAACAAAAAGAAACTAATTAAACAAAAAAAGGGGAGGAGCTCACCTGGTGGAGGGGCGACCGGACGGCTGCGGCGGCCGCTGGAGGGCGCTGGAGGAGGCGCGGGCGACGTGGAGGGGGAGCAGGACGGCCGGCGGGGGCAGGGCGGGGACGCGGGCCGTCTGCCGACGTTGAAGAGGCGGCGGGCCGCTGTGGAGGTCGGGGAGGGGTGCGGGGCGGCCGGCTACGCGGACGAGGTCGACGGCGGCGGCGCGGGCCGGTGTGGGTGGGGGATGGACGACGGAGACGAGGGGCCGGGGGGGGGGGGGCGGGGCGACGTGGAAGGGGCGGCGGGGGTGCGGTGGAGGTCGGGGGGCGCAGGGGAGGGGTGCGGGGCGGCCGGCTACGGCAGACGGGTTCGGCGGCGGCGACGCGGGTGTGGGTGGGGAGGAATGAGAGAGTGGAGGGAAGAGAGGGGGGCGGGACGGCCGTTAACGTACCCGCCTCTTTGCCGTCAGCCAATGGTCGGCAAAGTTTCTTTGCCGTCCGCTTGCGGACGGCAAAGAGGTGGGGCCGGTGGGCTTGAGTTGGTTAAACAATAACTGGACCCACCCACCTCTTTGCCGTCTGCTAGCGGACGGCAAAGATTCTTTGCCGTCATCCAGCGGACGGTAAAGAACAGGCTGATGGCAAAGACTTTGTTTGCCATCAGCCACATCTTTGCCGTCTGTTTTCTTGTGGCTGACGGCAAAGACCTTATTTGCCGTCAGCAAGCGGACGGCAAATAATTAGCAGACGGCAAAGAAGTGGATTCCAGTAGTGCTACTATGTCACTGGGTGAGGACACTGCAAGATTGAACCCAAAACTAAGCACCTCTCCCATTGCAAGAAATACCAATCAAGTTGACCAAACCAAACCGATAATTTGAAGAGAAATACAAAGATATCAAATCTTGCATATAAGAATTCAGAGAAGATTCAAATAATATTCATAGATAATCTGATCATAAATCCACAATTCATCGGATCTCGACAAACACACCGCAAAAGAATATCACATCGGATAGAACTCCAAGAGAACATTGTATTGAAGATCATAGAGAGAGAAGAAGCCATCTAGCTACTAGCTATGGACCCGTAGGTCTGAGGTAAACTACTCACGCTTCATCGGAAGGGCAATAGGGTTGATGTAGATGCCCTTCGTGATCAAATCCCCCTCTGGCAGATCGCTGGAAAAGGCCCCAAGATGGGATCTCACGGGAACAGAGGCTTGCGGCGATGGAAAAGTATTTTTGTGGACGCTTCTGATGCTTTGGGAATATTTGGGAATTTATAGGTCGAAGATTAGGGTTAGGGGAGCTCCGAGGGACCCACAAGGCAGAAGGCGCCCCCCCTGGGGCGCGCCCTGCACCCTTGCCGTCGCCTCAGGACTCCTTTTCCTTGGTCTCCAAGTCCTACGTGTGTCTTCTGGTCCAAAAAAAATCATCGTAAAGTTTTATTCCGTTTGGACTCCATTTGATATTCCTTTTCTGCGAAACTCAAAAACAAGGAAAAAATAGAAGCTGGCACTGGGCTCTGGGTCAATAGGTTAGTCCCAAAAATAATATAAAATAGCATAATAATGCATATAAAACATCCAAAACAGATAATATAATAGCATGGAACAATCAAAAATTATAGATACGTTGGAGACGTATCAAGCATCCCCAAGCTTAATTCCTGCTCGTCCTCGAGTAGGTAAATGATAAAAACAGAATTTTTGATGTGGAATGCTACCTACCATATTTATCCATGTAATTTTCTTTATTGTGGCATGAATATTCAGATCCATAAGATTCAAAACCAAACTTTAATATTGACATAAAAACAATAATACTTCAAGCATACTAACAAAGCAATCATGTACTCTCAAAATAACATGGCCAAAGAAAGTTATCCCTACAAAATCATATAGTCTGGCTATGCTCCATCTTCATCACACAAAGTATTAAATCATGCACAACCCCAATGACAAGCCAAGCAATTGTTTCATACTTTTGATGTTCTCAAACTTTTTCAACTTTCACGCAATACATGAGCGTGAGCCATGGATATAGCACTATAGGTGGAATAGAAAATGGTGGTTGTGGAGAAGACAAAAAGAAGGAGATAATCTCACATCAACTAGGCGTATCAACGGGCTATGGAGATGCCCATCAATAGATATCAATGTGAGTGAGTAGGGATTGCCATGCAACGGATGCACTAGAGCTATAAGTGTATGAATGCTCAAAAGAAACTAGGTGGGTGTGCATCCAACTCGCTTGCTCACGAAGACCTAGGGCAATTTAAGGAAGTCCATCATTGGAATATACAAGCCAAGTTCTATAATGAAAAATTCCCACTAGTATATGAAAGTGACAATATAGGGGACTGATACGTCCATTTTGCATCATGTTTACCTACTGTTATTTATAATGTTTTTATGCATAATAATGCTTTTTCGAGTAATTCTAATGCCTTTTCTCTCATAATATGCAAGGTATACACAAAGAGGGAGAATTCCGGCAGCTGGAAATCTGGACCTGAAAAAGCTATGTCAGGCTACCTATTCTGCACAACTCCAAATGAGCTGAAATTTCACGAGGATTTTTTATGGAATAAATAAGAAATATTGGAGCAAATAACTACCGGAGGGGGGCCGCCTGGTGAGCACAAGACACCAGGGCGCGCCAGGCCCCCCAAGCACGCCCTGGTGGGTTGTGCTCAGCCCAGCCCACCTCCGATGCCCATCTTCAGGTATATAAGTCATTTTGACCTAGAAAAAAATCAGGAGAGGACTTTCAGGACGAAGTGCCACCGTCTCGAGGCGGAACTTGGGCAGGAGCACTTTTGCCCTCCGGCGGAGCGATTCCGCCGGGGGAACTTCCCTCCTGGAGGGGGAAATCATCGTCATCATCATCACCAACAACTCTCCCATCTTGGGGAGGGCAATCTCCATCAACATCTTCAACAGCACCATCTCCTCTCAAACCCTAGTTCATCTCTTGTGTTCAATCTTTGTACCGGAACTATAGATTGGTGCTTGTGGGTGACTAGTAGTGTTGATTACATCTTGTAGTTGATTACTATATGGTTTATTTGGTGGAAGATTATATGTTCAGATCCAATATGCTATTTAATACCCCTCCGATCTTGAGCATGATTATCATTTGTGAGTAGTTATTTTTGTTCTTGAGGTCACGGGAGAAATCATGTTGCAAGTAATCATGTGAACTTGATATGTGTTCGATATTTTGATAGTATGTGTGTTGTGATTCCCTTAGTGGTGTCATGTGAACGTCGACTACATGACACTTCACCATATTTGGGCCCAAGGGAATGTATTGTGGAGTAGTTATTAGATGATGGGTTGCGAGAGTGACAGAAGCTTAAACCCTTGTTTATGCGCTATTCCGTAAGGGACCGATTGGAACCAAAAGTTTAATGCTATGGTTAGAATTTATTCTTAATACTTTTCTCGTAGTTGCGGATGCTTGCAAGGGGGTTAATCATAAGTAGGAGGTTTGTTCAAGTAATAACAGCACCTAAGCACTGGTCCACCCACATATCAAATTATCAAAGTAGCAAACACGAATCAAACCAACATGATGAAAGTGACTAGATGAAATTCTCGTGTACCCTCAAGAATGCTTTGCTTATTATAAGAGACCGTTTTGGCCTGTCCTTTGCCTCAAAAGGATTGGGCTACCTTGCTGCACTTTTTTTACTACTATTGTTACTTGCTCGTTACAAATTATCTAGCTATCAAACTACTCTGCTACTTACAATTTCAGTACTTGAAGACATTACCTTGCTGAAAACCGCTTGTCATTTCCTTCTGCTCCTCGTTGGGTTCGACACTCTTACTTATCGAAAAGGCTACAATTGATCCCATATACTTGTGGGTCATCAAGGCTATTTTCTGGTGCCGTTGCCGGGGAGTGAAGCGCTTTTGGTAAGTGGAAATTGGTAAGGAAATATTTTTACTATGTGCTGAAATTTATTGTCACTTGTTACTATGGAAAACAATCCTTTGAGGGGTTTGTTCGGGGTATCTTCACCTCGACCGGAACCACAATTAGTTACCCCTCAACCTACTGCACCTACTGAAAATATTGAATATGAAATTCCTTCGGGTATGATAGAACAACTGCTAGCTAATCCTTATGCAGGAGATGGAACCGAACATCCTGATATGCACTTGATATATGTGGAAGAAATTTGTGGATTGTTTAAGCTTGCAGGTTTACCCGGGGATGAAGTTAAGAAGAAGGTTTTCCCTTTATCTTTGAAGGGAAAGGCATTTGCATGGTATAGGCTATGCGATGATATTGGATCTTGGAATTGGAATCATTGAAATTGGAGTTTCACCAAATTTTTTATCCTATGCATCTAGTTCATCGTGACTGGAATTACATATATAATTTTTGGCCTCGTGAAGGAGAAAGTATCGCTCTAGCTTGGGGAGGCTTAAGTCAATGTTATATTCATGCCCCAATCATGAGCTCTCAAGAGAAATTATTATTCAGAATTTTTATGCTCGGCTTTCTCGTGATGATCAATCCATGCTTGATACTTCTTGTACTGGTTCCTTTATGAAGAAGACCATTGAATTCCGGTGGGATCTTTTAGAAAGAATTAGACGCAACTCTGAAGATTGGGAACTCGACAAAGGTAAAGAGTCAGGTATTAAGCTTAAGTATGATTGTGTTAAATCTTTTATGAATACCGATGCTTTTCAAAAGTTTAGCACTAAATATGGACTTGACTCTGAGATAGTAGCCTCCTTTTGTGAATCATTTGCTACTCATGTTGATCTCCCCAAGAAGGTGGTTTAAATATTACCCACCTATTAAAAAGGAAATTAAAGAACCGGTACCAGCTAAAGAGGAAACTATTATTTATAATGTTGATCCAGTTGTTCCTACTGCTTATATTGAGAAACCACCTTTCCCTGTTAGGATAAAGGAACATGCTAAAGTTTCAAATGTGGTCAACAAAAGTTATATTAGAACACCTAAACCTGATGAACAAATCAAAGTAGAACCTAGTGTTGCTATGGTTAAGGATCTCCTAGAAGAAAAAATAGATGGGCATGTTATTTACTTCTGTAATGAAGCTACTAGGATTGTCAAACCTGATAGTCAGATATTCGTAGACCCGTTGTTGGCATGCCCGTTGTCTCAGTTAAAATAGGAGATCACTGTTATCATGGTTTATGCAACATAGGTGCTAGCGTGAGTGCTATTCCCTTTACCTTATATCAAGAAATTATGAATGACATAACACCCGCTGAGATAGAAGACATAGATGTTACTATTAAACTTGCTAATAGAGACACCATATCACCAATTGGGATTGTTAGAGATGTTGAAGTCTTGTGTGGGAAAATAAAATACCCTACTGATTTTCTCGTTCTTGGTTCCCCACAAGATGATTTTTGTCCCATTATCTTCGGTAGACCTTTCTTGAACACCGTTAATGCTAAAATATATTGTAAGAAACAAACTGTCGGTGTCAGTTTTGGTGATGCGTCTCATGAGTTTAACTTTTCCAAGTTTAGTAGAAAACCTCGTAAAAAAGAATTGCCTAGTAAGGATGAAATAATTGGTCTTGCTTCTATTGCTGTGCCTCCTACTGATCCCTTAGAACAATATCTGCTAGACCATGAAAATGATTTGCATATGCATGAAAGAAATGGAATAGATAAGATTTTCTTTGAACAACGTCCTCTGCTTAAACACAATTTGCCTATTAAAACTCTAGGAGGTCCTCCTCCACCTAATGGTGATCCTGTGTTTGAATTAAAACAATTGCCACACACTTTGAAATATGCTTATCTTGATGAGAAAAAGATATATCATGTTATTATTAGTGCTAACCTTTCAGAACATGAAGAAGAAAGATTATTGAAAGTTCTAAGGAAGCATCGAGCTGCTATTGGATATACTCTTGATGATCTTAAGGGCATTAGTCCCACTCTATGTCAGCACAAAATTAATATGGAACTTGATGCTAAACCCGTTGTTGATCACCAACGTCGGTTAAATCCGAAGATGAAAGAAGTGGTAAGAACAGAAATATTAAAACTTTTGGAAGCAGGTATAATCTATCCTATAGCTGATAGTAGGTGGGTAAGTCCTGTTCATTGTGTCCCTAAGAAGGGAGGAATTACTGTTGTTCCTAATGATAAAAATGAACTCATCCCACAAAGAATTGTTACAGGCTATAGAATGGTAATTGATTTTAGAAAATTAAACAAAGCAACTAGAAAAGATCATTACCCTTTGCCTTTTATTGATCAAATGCTAGAAAGATTGTCAAAGCACACACATTTTTGTTTCCTTGATGGATATTCTGGTTTTTCACAAATACCTGTTTCTCAACCTGATCAAGAAAAGACCAATTTCACTTGTCCCTTTGGAACTTATGCTTATAGACGTATGCCTTTTGGGTTATGCAATGCACCTGCTACCTTTCAAAGATGTATGACTGCTATATTCTCTGACTTTTGTGAAAAGATTGTTGAGGTTTTCATGGATGACTTTTCTGTTTATGGGAAGTCTTTTGATGATTGTTTAAGCAACCTTGATCGAGTTTTGCAGAGATGTGAGCAAACAAATCTTGTCTTGAATTGGGAGAAGTGCCACTTTATGGTTAATGAAGGTATTGTTTTGGGCCATAAAATTTCTGAAAGAGGTATTGAGGTGGACAAAGCTAAGGTTGATGCAATTGAGAAAATGCCATGTCCTAAAGATATCAAAGGTATTCGTAGTTTCCTTGGTCATGCTGGTTTCTATAGGAGATTTATCAAAGACTTTTCTAAAATTTCTAGGCCTCTTACAAATCTTTTGCAAAAGGACACTCCTTTCGTTTTTGATGATGATTGTTTAGAAGCCTTCGAAACATTCAAGAAAGCCTTAATTACTGCACCTATTATTCAACCACCTGAATTGAACTTGCCTTTTGAAATTATGTGTGATGCTAGTGATTATGTTGTTGGTGTTGTTCTAGGATAAAGAGTTGATAAGAAACTAAATGTTATCCACTATGCTAGTAAAACTCTAGACAGTTCTCAATGAAATTATGCTACTACTAAAAAAGAATTCTTAGCAGTGGTGTTTGCTTGTGATAAATTTAGATCCTACATTGTTGATTCTAAAGTGACTGTTCACACCGATCATGCTGCTATAAAATATCTTATGGAAAAGAAAGATGCTAAACCTAGACTCATTAGGTGGGTTCTCTTGCTACAAGAATTTGATTTGCATATTACTGATAGAAAAGGAGCAGAGAATCCCGTAGCTGATAACTTGTCTAGGCTTGAAAATGTCCTTGATGACCCACTACCTATTGATGATAGCTTTCCTGATGAGCAGTTAGCTGCAATAAATGTTTCTAATAACACTCCTTGGTATGCTGATTATGCTAATTACATTGTAGCTAAATATTTACCACCTAGCTTTACATACCAGCAAAAGAAAAAATTCTTCTATGATTTAAGACATTACTTCTGGGATGACCCACATCTTTATAAAGAAGGAGTAGATGGTATTATTGGACGTTGCGTACCTGAGCATGAACAGGGACAAATCCTACGGAAATGTCACTCCGAAGCTTATGGAGGACATCATGCGGGAGACAGAACTGCTCATAAGGTATTGCAATCTGGTTTTTATTGGCCTACTCTCTTCAAGGATGCTCGTAAGTTTGTCTTATCTTGTGATGAATGTCAAAGAATAGGTAATATCGGTAAGTGTCAAGAAATGCCTATGAATTATTCTCTTGCTGTTGAACCATTTGATGTTTGGGGATTTGATTTCATGGGACCTTTTCCTTCCTCTAATGGGTATACTCATATTTTGGTTGCTATTGATTATGTTACTAAGTGGGTAGAAGCTATTCCAACCAGTAGTGCTGATCACAACACCTCTATTAAAATGCTTAAGGAAGTTATTTTTCCAAGGTTTGGAGTCCCTAGATATTTAATGACTGATGGTGGTGCACACTTTATTCATGGTGCTTTCCGTAAACTGCTTGCCAAGTATGATGTTAACCATAGAATTGCATCACCCTATCATCCTCAGTCTAGTGGTCAAGTTGAACTTAGCAATAGAGAAATACAATTAATTTTGCAAAAGACTGTCAATAGGTCCCGGAAGAATTGGTCTAAGAAATTAAATGATGCACTTTGGGCTTATAGAACAGCATATAAAAATCCTATGGGTATGTCTCCTTATGAAATGGTTTATGGAAAAGCTTGTCATTTGCCTCTTGAGTTAGAACATAAAGCATATTGGGCAATTAAAGAACTCAACTATGATTTCAAACTTGCCGGTGAAAAGAGGTTATTTGATATTAGCTCATTAGATGAATGGATAACCCAATCTTATGAAAATGCCAAGTTATTTAAAGAAAGGTTAAAAGATGGCATGATAAAAGAATCCAAAAGTGTGAGTTCAAAGTTGGAGAATATGTTCTTTAGTACAACTCTCGTTTCAGAATCTTTGCAGGAAAACTCCTCTCCAAATGGGAAGGACCCTATGTTACCGAGGAGGTTTATCGGTCTGGAGCTATCAAAATAAATAATGCCGAAGGTACTAACCCGAAGGTTGTTAATGGGCAACGAATAAAACATTATATCTCAAGTACGCCCATTATGTTGAAAGTAATATTATCCAAACTATGACACCGGAAGAACACATAAAAGAGTCCTTCCGGAACACTCCAGAATCGTGAAAAAGAGGAGGTACATGATACGGTAAGTAAACGGACTCCGAAAAATCCGCAAAAATATTTTTTGTCAGTTTTGGAATATTTAGAAAATTAGGAAAATAAGAAGCAACCAGGAAGCCAGGCGCGCCCTGGTGGGTTGTGCCCACCTCAGGTACCTTCCGGACTCCGTTTTTCTTCCGTTTGCTTGTTTCCCAAGATAAAAAATCTTTATATACCCCCCGAACCTATTGACCACCGTATCGCGGAGAAATCTTCTGTTCATGCTGTTTTCCTGACAGATCTGAAAATATGTCGTCTCAAGATTCCGAGGAGGAGTTCCGAGTTTCTTATCAGCCTTTAGATAAAAATATCTTCAAGTATACCTATCCCTATATATGGTTCTCCGATGAAGAAGATGAAGATGAACCAGTCCCTCCTCGTTTCAAGCATGAAAGCATGGAGGCGTTATGCAAGAGGATAATAAAGCTTGAGATGGAGAATGAAGAGTTAAGGATAGATAATTTTTACCTTCGAAATAAGTTGGTGAAAAAGGCAGACAAACCCTCTACCTCATCACCACCACCTCCTTCTTCATCACCAAAAGAAAATTGAGTATCGGGTATGGGCACTCCCCTTGGCTTCCGCGAAGCTTGGGGGAGGTGCCCCGGTATCGTATCACCCAAACTATCTTTTGCCTTTACTTTTCTTAGTTCGATCCATTGTTATCTTTTGCTTTAGATGAATAAAAGTTTAGTTCGATCCTTTCTTTTTGAGAGCTTGCTTAGTAATCCATCCTTGTAATCGTGTGCGAGATATATAATAAAGTTTAGCTTGATTTTTTGCTTTCTTTACTTTCATGTTTCAATAAAGAGAAAGGAAATAAATGAAAAGATCATATGCTAATCCTATGGTAGGTGATAACACCACATAAGGAAAAGTATTAGTAGAAAATTTTATTAGAGATTGACAAACATAGCATTAGTTAATGATGCAACTCATGAAAGAATTAATAACGGAAGAGAAGATTCACATATGAATACACTATCATGGAAATCTTTTGTGATTGTGAGCCCCCATCAAAATATTATATGCCAAAATTGTGGACATTGGACAAGGAAGACAACTTAATGATTTATGTTTGTTCATATTCACATAGAAGTTATATTGTCATAGATCCTTCAACATGTGGTGCTTGCCCCCATCTTTGCTAGCCAAAAATTCCGCACTAAGTAGAGATACTACTTGTGCATCCAAAAAACCCTTAAACCCAAATCTTATTTTTGAGAGTCCACCATATCTACCTGTGGATTGAGTAAGATCCTTCAAGTAAGTTGTCATCGGTGCAATAAGGCAATAAAAATTGCTTCTAAAAGTGTGAGATCATTTAGTGTAAGAGAAAATTAAGCGTTGTACGAAGTTGTGATGGTGAAGAATAAAAGCGACAGACTGCATAATAAAGGTTGCCATCACAAGGGGCAATATAACGTGACGTTCTTTTGCATTAAGGGGTTGATCATACAAACAAAAAGCGCATGGCAACCTCTGCTTCCCTCTACGAAGGGCCTATCTTTTACTTTTATGTATTTACTTTTATGGAAGAGTCAAAGTTCTTCTCTCTTTTCCTTTTATTTTTCTCCTTTGGCAAGCATCATGTGGTGAGGAAAGATCTAGGCACATATATCCAGTTGAATATGGGTAGCATGAGTTATTATTGTTGACATCACCGTTGAGGTGAATACGTTGGGAGGCGAAACTATAAGCCCCTATCTTTCTTTGTGTCTGGTTGAAACGTTTTGCTCATGTGTATGCGGTGAGTGTTAGCAATCATAGAAGACTATATGATGGTTGAGTATGTGGACTTGCCTAAAGGCTCCGATACGTGACCCTTCCTGAAAAGATGATGAATTGTAGTTGCAAAGTTGACTGAGAACATAGTTTGTTGGTTTCTAATAGAATTTATGCTTTATACTTCGATTGTGTGATGAATTGTTACTTATTCATGAGAAGTCTATGATAAAAGTTCTATGATGAAAGTTTTATGTTAAAGTTTGTTGCTGTTATAATAAATTACATGATGCTTATCTGTCCGTATTTTTTTTTACCGACACCTCTCTCTCTAAGCATGTGGACATGTTTTTCAATTTCGGTTTTCGCTTGAGGACAAGCGAGGTCTAAGCTTGGGGGAGTTGATACGTCCATTTTGCATCATGTTTACCTACTGTTATTTATAATGTTTTTATGCATAATAATGCTTTTTGGAGTAATTCTAATGCCTTTTCTCTCATAATTTGCAAGGTATACACACAGAGGGAGAATTCCGGCAGCTGGAAATCTCGACCTGAAAAAGCTACGTCAGGCTACCTATTCTACACAACTCCAAATGAGCTGAAACTTCACGAGGATTTTTTATGGAATAAATAAGAAATATTGGAGCAACTAACTACCGGAGGGGGGCCACCTGGTGACCACAAGACACCAGGGCGCGCCAGGCCCCCTAGGCGCGCCCTGGTGGGTTGTGCTCAGCCCAGCCCACCTCTGGTGCCCATCTTCTTGTATATAAGTCATTTTGACCTAGAAAAAATCAGGAGAGGACTTTCGGGATGAAGCGCTGCCATCTCGAGGCGAAACTTGGGCAGGAGCACTTTTGCCCTCCGGCGGAGCGATTCCGCCGGGGGAACTTCCCTCCCGGAGGGGGAAATCATCGTCATCATCATCACCAACAACTCTCCCATCTTGGGGAGGGCAACCTCCATCAACATCTTCAACAGCACCATCTCCTCTCAAACCCTAGTTCATCTCTTGTGTTCAATCTTTGTACCGGAACTATAGATTGGTGCTTGTGGGTGACTAGTAGTGTTGATTACATCTTGTAGTTGATTACTATATGGTTTATTTGGTGGAAGATTATATGTTCAGATCCAATATGCTATTTAATACCCCTCTGATCTTGAGCATGATTATCATTTGTGAGTAGTTACTTTTGTTCTTGAGGTCACGGGAGAAATCATGTTGCAAGTAATCATGTGAACTTGATATGTGTTCGATATTTTGATAGTATGTGTGTTGTGATTCCCTTAGTGGTGTCATGTGAACGTTGACTACATGACACTTCACCATATTTGGGCCTAAGGGAATGTTTTGTGGAGTAGTTATTAGATGATGGGTTGCAAGAGTGACAGAAGCTTAAACCCTAGTTTATGCGCTATTCCATAAGGGACCGATTGGATCCAAAAGTTTAATGCTATGGTTAGAATTTATTCTTAATACTTTTCTCGTAGTTGCGGATGCTTGCGAGGTGGTTAATCATAAGTAGGAGGTTTGTTCAAGTAAGAACAGCACCTAAGCACTGGTCCACCCACATATCAAATTATCAAAGTAGCGAACACGAATTAAACCAACATGATGAAAGTGACTAGATGAAATTCCCGTGTACCCTCAAGAACGCTTTGCTTATTATAAGAGACCGTTTTGGCCTGTCCTTTGCCTCAAAAGGATTGGGCTACCTTGCTGCACTTTTGTTACTACTATTGTTACTTGCTCGTTACAAATTATCTGGCTATCAAACTACTCTGCTACTTACAATTTCAGTACTTGCAGACATTACCTTGCTGAAAACCGCTTGTCATTTCCTTCTGCTCCTCGTTGGGTTCGACACTCTTACTTATCGTTGGAGTCTCATCCCGACTTGTGGGGGAATCATAGTCTCCATCATCCTTTCCTCACATGGGACAATGCTCTAATAATGATGATCATCACACTTTTATTTACTTACAACTCAAGAATTACAACTCGATACTTAGAACAAAATATGACTCTATATGAATGCCTGCGGCGGTGTACCGGGATGTTCAATGACTCAAGAGTGACATGTATAAAAAATATGAATGGTGGCTTTGCCACAAATACGATGTCAACTACATGATCATGCAAAGCAATATGACAATGATGAAGCGTGTCATAATAAACAGAACGGTGGAAGTTGCATGGCAATATATCTCGGAATGGCTTTGGAAATGCCATAATAGGTAGGTATGGTGGCTGTTTTGAGGAAGGAATATGGTGGGTGTAATGCGCCGGCGAAAGTTGCGCGGTACTAGAGAGGCTAGCAATGGTGAAAGGGTGAGAGTGCGTATAATCCATCGACTCAACATTAGTCATAAATAACTGTAACACCCCCGGTGATTAGCAACAGTAATCACTTTTGATAATGACATGTCAGCGAGGTTAACACTGCATAATCATCATTAGCATCATATTGCATTTCAACTCCCAAGCCAAATTCAAATTTAAATGAAAGTGAAATATAAAAGTTGTCCAACATAAAAACTAAAATGTTCGATAAATAACAAATATTGCAGAGGCTAGTCTAAAATTGAAACCAATAAATAATAAAATAATTAGGTGGCTCTAACATAATTAAAACAGCGAGGATTAATGCATATTAAATATTATAAAATTGTGGGAGCTCCAATTGTCTCCAAACTAATTTTTGGTAGTGGTGGATAATACCTAGTATTTATTGGAGCAGTTGTTATGTTTTACAAAAACCATTAGGAGGCCTGACTATTTACTAAGCTGAGAAAAGAGAATAAAGAAAAAGATAAAAGCAAAAAGAAAAGAAGAAAAAGGACCCCCTCCTCCCCCGGCCCAACTGAGCCCCAGCCCAGCCGGCCGGCCCAGCTCCCGGCCCACCCCGCGCCTACTTGGCCTCCCCCTGGAGGCCACCGAAACCCTAGCCACCACCCACTCCCCCCCCACTCCCTCGACTGGATCTGGATCGGGAGGAACCCGATCCCCTCCCGCTCCCGTCGCCCGCGCCCTCGACGCGCCCCGCCGCCCCGACGCCCGACGCCGCCGTGCACTGCCGCACCTCGTCCCCGTCGCCGGACTGCCCCTCCCCGACTCTCCCTCGCCGGCCTACACCAGGCCTCGACGCCCCCCTTCTCTCCAGTGCATGTGAGCACTCCCCCGTCCTCTCCAGTGCCATAGTATTCAATGCACTTAATATGAAAGTTTTTATTATATCCCTCTTGGAAGCCCATCATATTAGGACTAAATTCATAACCTAAGAAAATTACCATGCTGTTTAGAGACTATCAAAATAATATAACTTAAGCAAGAGAGTTCAACAATTTCTATAAAATAAAACCACTGTCGTGCTCTAAAAAGATATAAGTGAAGCACTAGAGCAAATTGCCTAGCTCAAAAGATATAAGTGAAGCACATAGAGTATTCTAATAAATTCACGATTTAAGCGTGTCCCTCTCAAAAGGTATGTACAACAAGGATGATTGTGGCAAGCTAAAAACCAAAGACTAATATCATACAAGACGCTCCAAGCAAAACACATATCATGTGGTGAATAAAAATATAGCCTCAAGTAAATTTACCGATGGATTGAAGACGAAAGAGGGGATGCCTTCCGGGGCATCCCCAACCTTAGGCTCTTGGTTGTCTTTGAATATTACCTTGGGGTGCCTTGGTCATCCCCAAGCTTAGGATCTTGCCACTTCTTATTCCATAGTCCATCAAATCTTTACCCAAAACTTGAAAACTTCACAACACAAAACTCAACAGAAAACTCATGAGATCCGTTAGTATAAGAAAATAAAATCACCACTTTTGGTACTGTTGTTAACTCATTCTTTATTTATATTGGTGTAATATCTACTGTATTCAAACTTCTCCATGGTTCATACCCTCCGATACTACCCATAGATTCATCAAAATAAGCAAACAACACAAAGAAAACAGAATCTGTCAAAAACAGAACAGTCTGTGAAGATCCGAATTGTTCTAATACTTATGTAACTCCAAAAATTCTGAAAAATTAGGAAACATAGGAAATTTGTATATCAATCTTTTGTAAACAATTCAGAGTCTTTCGTCGCTTCTATGAATTATTAAAATTCTTCAACTGGACACAAAAGTTTCTGTTTTTCAGCAAGATCAAATCAACTATCACCGTAAGCCATTCCAAAGGTCTTACTTGGCTCAAACACTAATTAAAACACCAAACACAATTACTACAGAGGTAATAATGTGTAAATCCATAAAAACAGAAAAGAAAAATATTGGGTTGTCTCCCAACAAGCGCTTTTCTTTAAAGCCTTTTAGCTAGGCATTGATAATTTTAATGGTGCTCACACAAAAGATAGCAAATTGAAACACGGAGAGAGCATCATGTAGCATGTGAAAAACATGTTTAAGTCTAACATACTTCCTATGCATAGGCATTTTATAAGCAAACAAATTATCAAGACAAGCAAGATCTAGAATATGCAAGGAAGAAGAAAGAAACAATAGCAATCATGCTTTTTATTCAAGGAGATATCATGAATTACTTCATAAATTTCTTCTTTTAACACTTCATCACAATTCTCAGATTCACGAATTTCAAGCAAAACTTCATAAAGATAATCTAGTGCACACAACTCACTAGCAATTGGTTCATCATAATTGGATCTCTTAAAAATATTAGCAAGTGGATGAGGATCCATAAAACTTTTGCTTTCTGATTTTCAATAAATACACAATTATTCCAAGCGAACAAACAAACCAAGTAAGACATAAAAGGCAAACGGAAAGAAGGCAACTAAAAAGGCAAATATTTTTGTGTTTTTCTGAAAATCGTTTTATAAGTGGGGGAGAGGAAAACAAGAGGCAAATGGCGAATAATGTAATGCAAGAGATGAGAGTTTTTGATGGGTACTTGGTAGGCTTGATGTAGACCTCCCCAGCAACGGCGCCAGAAATTCTTCCTGCTACTTCTTGAGCTTGCGTTGGTTTTTCCCTTGAAGAGGAAAGGGTGATGCAGCAAAGTAGAGATAAGTATTTCCCTCAGTTAGAGAACCAAGGTATCAATCCAGTAGGAGGCACAAGCAAGTCTCCAATCTATGCACCTACACCAACAATCAAACACTTGCACCCAACGCGATAAAGGGGTTGTCAATCCCTTCATGGTCAATTGCAATGGTCAGATCTGATAGAGATAGATATAAAAGATTATTAAAACATAAAATAAAATAAAACTAAATAAATTGCAGCAAGATATTTTTGGTATTTTTGGTTTGTAGATCTGAAAATATATAAGGGAAAATAGACCCGGGGGCCATAGGTTTCACTAGAAGCTTCTCTCTTGAAGGAAAATAATACGGTGGGTGAACAAATTACTGTCGAGCAATTGATAGAAAAGCGCAAAGTTATGACGATATCCAAGGCAATGATTATGCATATAGGCATCACGTCCGTGTCAAGTAGACCGAAATGATACTGCATCTACTACTATTACTCCACACATCGACCGACTCCTGCCTGCATCTAGAGTATTAAGTTCAAGAGAACAGAGTAAAGCATTAAGTAAGATGACATGATATAGAGGGATAAACTCAAGCAATATGATGAAAACCCCATCTTTTTATCCTTGATGGCAACAATACAAATACGTGCCTCGCTACCCATACTATGTCACTGGGTGAGGACACTACAAGATTGAACCCAAAACTAAGCACCTCTCCCATTGCAAGAAATACCAATCTAGTTGGCCAAACCAAACTGATAATTTGGAGAGAAATAGAAAGATATCAAATCATGCATATAAGAATTCAGAGAAGATTCAAATAATATTCATAGATAATCTGATCATAAATCCACAATTCATCGGATCTCGACAAACACACCGCAAAAGAATATTACATCAGATAGAACTCCAAAGCATCGAGGAGAACATGGTATTGAAGATCATAGAGAGAGAAGAAGCCATCTAGCTACTAGCTATGGACCCGTAGGTATGAGGTAAACTACTCACGCTTCATTGAAAGGGATATAGGGTTGATGTAGATGCCCTCCGTGATCGAATCCCCCTCCGGCAGATCGCCGGAAAAGGCCCCAAGATGGGATCTCACGGGAACAGAGGCTTGCGGCGGCGGAAAAGTATTTTTGTGGACGCTTCTGATGGTTTGGGAATATTTGGTAATTTATAGGCCGAAGATTAGGGTTAAGGGAGCTCCGAGGGACCCACAAGGCAGGGGCGCCCCCCGTGGGGCGCGCCCTGCACCCTTGCCGTCACCTCAGGACTCCTTTTCCTTGGTCTCCAAGTCCTACGTGTGTCTTCTGGTCCAAGAAAAATCATCGTAAAATTTTATTCCGTTTGGACTCTGTTTGATATTCCTTTTCTGCGAAACTCAAAAACAAGGAAAAAACAGAAACTGGCACTGGGCTCTGGGTTAATCGGTTAGTCCCAAAAATAATATAAAATAGCATATTAATGCATATAAAACATCCAAAATAGATAATATAATAGCATGGAACAATCAAAAATTATAGATACGTTCTAGACGTATCACTGCTTTGGAAGCAGCACATGAAGGAGTCTGGACGAAGGAGTTCATATCCGATCTGGATGTAATACCCAGTGCATCGGGTCCAATGAAAATCTTTTGTGACAACACTGGAGCAATTGCCTAAGCGAAGGAATCCAGGTTTCACAAGAGAACCAAACACATCAAGAGACACTTCAACTCCATTCGTGAAAAGGTCAAGGATGGAGACACAGAGATTTGCAAAATACATACGGATCTGAATGTAGCAGACCCGTTGACTAAGCCTCTTCCGCGAGCAAAACATGATCAACACCAAGACTCCATGGGTGTTAGATTCATTACAATGTAATCTGGATTATTGATTCTAGTGCAAGTGAAAGACTGAAGGAAATATGCCCTAGAGGCAATAATAAAGTTGTTATTTTATATTTCCTTATTCATGATAAAGATTTATTATTCATGCTAGAATTATATTGATCGGAAACTTAAATACATGTGTGAATACATAAACAAATGACGTGTCCCTAGTAAGCCTCTACTAGACTAGCTCATTGATCAAAGATGGTTAAGGTTTCCTAACCATAGACATGTGTTGTCATTTGATAACGGGATCACATCATTAGGAGAATGATGTGATGGACAAGACCCATCCGTTAGCTTAGCATATGATCATTCAGTTTATTACTATTGCTTTATTAATGTCAAATACATATTCCTTTGACTATGAGATCATGCAACTCCCGGATACCGGAGGAATACCTTGTGTGCTATAAAATGTCACAACATAACTAGGTGATCATAAAGATGCTCTACAGGTATCTGCAAAGGTGTCTATTGAGTTGGCATGGATCAAGATTAGGATTTGTTATTCCGTGTATCGGAGAAGTATCTCTGAGCCCTCTCGGTAATACACATCATAAGATGCCTTGCAAGCAAAGTGACTAAGGAGTTAGTTACAAGATGATGTATTACGGAACGAGTAAAGAGACTTGTCGGTAACGAGATTTAACTAGGTATGAAGATACCGACGATCGAATCTCGGGCAAGTAACATACCGACAGACAAAGGGAATTACGTATGTTGTCATAAGGTTTGACGGATAAAGATCTTCGTAGAATATGTAGGAACCAATATGGGCATCCAGGTTTCACTATTGGTTATTGACCGGAGAGGTATCTCGGTCATGTCTACATAGTTCTCGAACCCGTAGGGTCCGCACGCTTAATGTTCGTTGACGATATAGTGTTATATGAGTTATATGATTTGTCGATCGAATGTTGTTCGGAGTCCCGGATGAGATCACAGACATGACCAGGAGCTCCGGAATGGTCCAGAGGTAAAGATTGATATATTGGACGATACTATTTGGACACCGGAAGAGTTTCGGAGTGCACCGGGTAGTCAGCGGATCGCCGGAAGGGGTTCCGGACACCCCCGGGAGGTCTATGGGCCTAATGGGCCAAGGGGAGGGACACACCAGCCCACAAGGGGGCTGGCGCGCCCCTCTCCCTAGTCGATGGCCCTAGGGGAAGGAAAGGGGGAGGGTTGCCCCCTCCTGCCTTCCTCCTGCGCACAAACAAGGAAGGGGGGGTGGCTTGGGGCAAGAGCCCAAGTGGGATTCGGCCCCACTTGGCGCGCCTCCTGGATGCCTCCCCTCTCCCCCCACCTATATATATGTGGGAGGGGGAGCCACACAACGACACGACAATCTCTTAGCCGTGTGCGGCACCTCTCTCCACAGTTTCGTCCCTCGGTCATATTTTCGTAGTGCTTAGGCAAAGCCCTGCGGAGATAACATCACCACCACCGTCACCACCTCGTCGTGCTGCCGGAACTCATCTACTACTTTGCCCGTCTTGCTGGATCAAGAAGGCGAGGACGTCACCGAGCTGAACATGTGCTGAACGCGGAGGTGTCGTACGTTCGGTACTTGATCGGTTGGATCGCGAAGAAGTTCGACTACATCAACCGCGTTACTAAACGCTTCCGCTTACGGTCTACGAGGGTACGTAGACACACTCTCCCCTCTCGTTGCTATGCATCTCCATAGATAGATCTTGTGTGTGCGTAGAATTTTTTTTGTTTTCCATACAACGTTTCCCAACAGAAGACGTATCAACATCCTTTTGACTCAACTCGGTGACACCGAACCAAAAACTCGGTGAGACTGGCCTATGTAAAAGATATGAACGTTGGGCTTTTCGGTGAGACCGAACAGGAAATCTCAGATGGACCGAAATGAGATGACCAAGGAAAGACTGCGTCTCAATAATTCCGATCGGTTCAACTCGGTAATTCCGAAATGAACAAATTGGGTTACAGAAACTTGGTCAGTGTAACTCGTGAAACCGATCGTCATCTCGGTACAACCGAGATTCTAGGGTTTAGCTCTGGCAATGTATAGGATCAACTCGGTGAGTTCTGATAGGATTTTTTCGATGGGCCTGAGTTGGCTATTTAGGGTTTGGACAGATATGATATTGAGAAGGCGGTTGAGGACTTTTGGAGTAATATCTTCAAGCACTTGAGCAATTGAGTCATGATCAAAACATCATCCCCTTTTAATAGTATTGGTTTTCTATGGAAACTTTGCCAATCCATGTCCTTAGCATTTTGAGTGTCCATATTCTCATGTCCTTGCCATGTCAATCATTGAACTTTTCCGAAATCTATTTTCAATAAGCATTAGTTCAATGACATACATGTTGTTAAGAATTACCAAATCCACCAGAGGTTTAGTTGCACTTTCAGCTTACTTAGTGATAAACCGAGTACTTGCTTGAAGCCAAATGTCTTGTGCAGGAGTACACGGCTTACTTGGAGGTAAGCCGAGTCCCTAGGTTTTGCCGTGTCCCTGCTTTGTTACTTGGCTTATCTCTAAGTAAACCGTGAACTTGTTTTTTAACACTCGGCGTACGATTGGTACTCAGCGACGTGTGTTTTTCTGTAGTGATACCAAGTCGTTCTCAAGCAATATTTTGGCGTGCCAAGTCTTTTGGAGTCGACGCCCAAATAACTGAGCCAATTCAGTATGATTGGGACGTCATGCCTATTCTAGTCTCGGGAGTGGAAGAAAGTTTAACTTGTCGAGGTTGTTTGTTCAGACTGAAACCATGACCATCTCTTCTAGGATCATTTTCATCATAAATTGAATAATAACTGAAACCATCTCTTGTTTTTCTTCACGCCGTGTGTATAAGATAAGAAGGCAGCAGAGAGTACACCTAGTGAGTAGTGACAGTACTCACATCCTTCAAACAATGGAAGCCCCCCGTTATACATCTTCCTCACAGTATCAAATAACATATATTAAGGTCATACTATAGTACTCGAGTGACATATCTTCGGTTGCCCTTATTTTTCTAGCGTCCCACACTGCATTTTGCACTGGGGGCTGAAATTTCTAGTCGTTCTCGGTGCAAATATTTTTCATACAAAGTCATTCTCAGTGCAAGATTTTGACGTCCTAAGTCTTTTGGAGTCGACGCCCAAATAACTGAGCCTAGTCAGTATGATTGGGACGCCATGCCTATTCTAGTCTCGGGAGTGGAAGAAAGTTTAAGGCCCTGCTTGGAATCGGTGTATTTTTATACACCTGTATTTGTTTTACAAGTGTATCTTACCGTCCGTGTGCAAATTCCACCTGAGAATCAAAACGACGGATTGTGGTCTGTATATTTCACATAGGTAAAAGCGCTGGAAACGACAATCCAATCAAGGCCTAACTTGTCGAGGTGGTTTGTTCGGACTGAAACCATGACCATCTCTTCTAGGATCATTTTCATCATAAATTAAATAATAACTGAAACCATCTCTTGTTTTCCTTCACGCCGTGTGTATAAGATAAGAAGGCAGCAGAGAGTACACCTAGTGAGTAGTGACAGTACTCACATCCTTCAAACAATGGAAGCCTCCCGTTATACATCTTCCTCACAGTATCAAATAACATATATTAAGGTCATACTATAGTACTCGAGTGACATATCTTCGGTTGCCCTTATTTTTCTAGCGTCCCACTTTGCATTTTGCACTGGGGGCTGAAATTTCTAGTCGTTCTCGGTGCAAATATTTTTCATACAAAGTCATTCTCAGTGCAAGATTTTGACGTCCTAAGTCTTTTGGAGTCGACGCCTAAATAACTGAGCCTAGTCAGTATGATTGGGACGCCATGCCTATTCTAGTCTCGGGAGTGGAAGAAAGTTTAAGGCCCTGCTTGGAATCGGTGTATTTTTATACACCTGTATTTGTTTTACAAGTGTATCTTACCGTCCGTGTGCAAATTCCACCTGAGAATCAAAACGACGGATTGTGGTATGTATATTTTATAGAGGTAAAAGCGCTGGAAACGACAATCCAATCAAGGCCTAACTTGTCGAGGTGGTTTGTTCGGACTGAAACCATGACCATCTCTTCTAGGATCATTTCATCATAAATTAAATAATAACTGAAACCATCTCTTGTTTTCCTTCACGCCGTGTGTATAAGATACGAAGGCAGGGAGTACACCCAGCGACCACACTACTCGCATCCTCCTTCAAACAATGGAAGCCTCCCGTTACATCTTACTCGCAATATACCTTCACATTCTGTGCTCAATCCTCCTTCCTGTCCCAGCAACATCCGCATGCAACGAAACCGATCTATTAGCACTTGTATCCTTCAAGTCTCTTGTATCAGATGATCCACTGAAGATACTATCCTCGTGGAATGGCTCTGTCCACCACTGCCTGTGGCTGGGCATCAAGTGCGGCCGCCGTCATCCTGACCGTGTTACTTCTCTCGTTCTAAACTCCAGCCGTCTTTCAGGTCAGCTATCTCCAGCTTTGTCCAACCTCACCTTTCTCTATGAGCTGAGCCTCAGTGATAACCAGTTCACCGGAATTATCCCGGAAGAGCTCGGGAAGCTGGTTAGACTAAGCTCCATTGATCTGTCTCGCAACACCCTCGGTGGCCACATGCCATCAACTCTTGGAAACTGCACAAGATTACTCAATATTAACCTCAGAAAGAATAACCTTCAAGGCACTATCCCTTCTAGTCTTGGACTATGTAAGGACCTAGTTTACCTGGTGTGTTTTTTTATAGAAAAGGAGGAGGACCCCCGGCCTATGCATCTGGACGATGCATACAACCACTTTATTAATTATTCACACAAGACGTTACAAAGTCATACAACAGTAAGACTAAAGCCACCGTGTAGGCAACATCTGTCGCTACTCCTATCCAGTTGATGTAGGGATGCTGATAGTCTGGGCCTAATACCAAACAGACCTCGCAGCCAAACCTAACATCTAAGACCTAAGGTCCCAACCAGGACGCCTACCGGGTATGGGGCACCCACCAGTCCGGCGCACTCCTCAACCATGACGCCTGCCGGGTATGAGGCCGCCGCAGCCATCTGCCACCAATCCATCTTCAGTGATGTACTGCTACATCTACCTTGCCCGGTCTAGCTGCCGTCGACGCCACCACGACGCCAGACAACGCCACCATCCTGTGCTCGTCCATCATCACACGCCCACCGGCGAGACCCCGCTGCTCCATGCCGCCGAGACCCGCCGTCGTCGACGCGAGAGAAGGCACGCCACACCACCTCACGCCTCTTCCATCCGCCGCCGCTCCACAAACGATGCCCCCAATAGGGAACACGACACCGCAGCGCCGCCATCGTCCGATCAGGTGATCTTAGGATTTCTCCCGGAGCGACACGAGCAGGTTGACGATAGTTGCTTGACGATGCCTTCATCAAGGTAACGACGTAGACGCCGCCATCACCCACCATGACCGGAGTCGGCTCGGATTTCACCGGCGACTATGTCTCCCCAACTCGCCGCCGGTGCTAATAGTGGGATCCAAGATTCGTCACTACCAGCCTGGCCAACCGCCTTCGGTGGAGAAGGCAGCCACTGCCACCATGGCCGGGCCAAGAGACCCGGACGTCCTCGTGCCGCGAAGATTACCCAGGGGGGATCTCCTCTTGCCGTTGTCGAGACGAGGCGCAGCCGCAGTGGATCTCGATCCAAACCCCTCGGGCCCAGATCAGATCTCATCGCCGCCAAAATCTCATCCGCCAAACGGCCGCCGGAGATCTCCTGGCCACCGCCAACCCGTTGCACACTGCCGTTGGAGGAGGAGGGAGATGGACGCCGCTGCCCCCACGCGTTACCGCTGGCCGAGGACAGCGCCGCCGCCGCCGCCTCACCACAGGGGCTTCGCCCCGCGGCGTCCTCAGCAACGGCGGCGGTAGTGGGAGGCGATGGAAGGGGAGGGCTGAGGGCGGTGTGGACGGGGACTCCCCGGGGGCGGCGTGGCGCCGCCGCCTCGGGGGAGAGAGGTCGGGGGAGAGGGGTTTACCTGGTGTTAACCTCTAATAACCTCGTAGGAAACATCCCACCAAACCTTGGCAATCTAACCAGTTTGCTATTACTTCGTTTGGATATGAACAATCTGACTGGTTCCATCCCATCTTCTCTTGGCCAGCTCCATGTACTTCGAACCATTTGCGTTAATGACAACAATCTTTCCGGCGAGATACCGCCTTCCTTGTACAATATTTCATCCATGGAGATCTTTCAGCCAGCTTACAACAGTCTCCAAGGTAGTCTTCCTTCTGATATTGGTGTTTCGCTTCCTAACCTGTTGGCTCTGGATATATTTGGAAATTACCTTCAGGGGCAAATCCCTGAGTCAATATCCAACTGTTCCGACTTATATTTGATTGAAATTGCTAGTAACAAATTCACAGGTACCATTCCTGCTAGCTTAGGAAGATTGCAAAACCTCGAGTTTTTAGAATTTTCTAGCAATCTACTTGAGGCCAAGACAACTAGAGAGTGGGGATTTATTGACCAGTTAAGCAATTGCACAGAGTTGCAAGTGTTAGACCTCGCCCAAAACCAACTCCAAGGAATGATACCTAGCTCTATTGGAAACCTTTCCACTAGTCTTTTCTTTTTTAGTATGGGACATAATGGAATTTCAGGAAGCATCCCTGCTGTAATCGGTAACCTAGCAGGTACACTTCTTCTTCGGTACAACCCCCCTAATTATAAGAACGGCTGAGATCGTCCCGTACCCCTTCATTAAAAAGGGTAGGATCGTCCTTTCACTAAAAAGCCGCCGTCCACGCGCGATGAGGCCGTACACGCGCCGGGGACTGTACGTACGACGTCCGCGCGTATACGGCAGACGGGGCAAAGCGGTGGTAAAAAAAACGCGACGTGGCGACTGGCGTGGTGGAGACGCGTCGTCCGTGGCGTCGGTCAAGGCGAAAAGACCGCGACGTGGCCCGCATCGCGTGGTGGAGACGCGTCGTCCGCCCCGCGTCGCGTCGGTCAATGCGGCGGTTCCCGAGACGCCATTACGACCGGCGTTACTCCGGCGCGTCGGCGCCCACCTACCCACCGCCCCGGCTCTACTTAGAAATCTCCCCCATCGGCCTCCACCTCACCCCACCCCACTCCCACTCCCCCGACGCGATCCCCCGACGCCCACCTCCACCCCGACAACCTCTCCTCTCTCGGCGGCGACCCATGGCGTCCGGCGGCAGCGGCGGCCGTGGCGGCCCTCCAAGGGGCGGCTCGTGGCCGTCGAGCCTCGGCATACCGCAGACGGAGGAGCTCCTCCGTATGGGCCTAATGGTGCCGCCCGGCTGCCGTCTGCCGCACGTTTTCCACACCACCGCGGACGGCTACCCGACGAGGGGGCCCGGCGCGACGCCGGACGAGACCGTTGGAACATCGACGGCCGTCACGCGTTTTGGGACGGGAAGGACTACTGGACGGTCATCGGCGAGCTCCGGCGGGTGACGGGCGGCTCGTCGTCTGCCCCGCGCCGCTCCGGCTCGTCGTCTGCCCCGCGCCGCCGGAGGAGCTCCCCCAGTTCGTCCCGCCGTCCGGCTACCGCGGTGGCCGGACCGTCCGCCCCTCCCGCCGTCGAGATCCCACCGGAGCAGATCGTGCTGCGCGAGGACGGCGACCCCGACGACTGCCCTGGGTACCTCCTCGTCTTACGGGTGGAGGCCGCGGCGGCGGCGGCAGCGAGAGTGGCCGCTGAACTGCAGGCGGCACTGGACGCGGCGGCGGCTATGGAGGCACAGGCAGAGGCAGCTGAGGTTCAGGCGGCACTCGACGTGGCTGCGGCTATGGCGGCGGTGCAGGCGCCTGCGGTGGAGGATGATGGCATCGACTGGGACGCCGCCGTCAAGAGCAGCGACGACGACGGCGGTGACGGCGGCGCGGGCGAGGTCGTGGACCTCGCCGACTCCGACGACGAGTAGATTAGGTTTAGATTAGGTTTATGTTTAATTAAATTTCATTATGTACGAATGTAAGATGAATCGTTTGTCCTTCGTCGTAAGCTTTTATGAAATATCGCTATGTTTGAATGCAATTTAGATGAAAATTGTTATGAAATATTTTGATTAGATTTTTGAATTTCAAAACAATTTTTAAAGAGAAGTTAGCCAAAAGAAATAAAACTGAAAAGTTAACCGAAAAAATTGAAAGGAAAAATAAAAACGATATAAAAGAAAATAAAAGATGAGATAACGAAAGGAAAGAAAATAAAACGAAATTAGAAGAGAGGAAAATGTAAAAATAAAGAAAAAAGGCATAAGTAGTATTACTTTAAAAAATCAAAAATTTCACCCAATTATCATTTGTTGATCCTTTTTTTGAACCCACTATTCAAGAAAAATTAAGTTGGAAATAATTTTAAGCAACGGCAATGTTTTAGCATTGTAGGTCAAATTTTGGACATCTTTAGATCAGCACCAAATTTTGCCACGAGGTGGTCCATTCCCCCTTACCGAAACCACCGCCTTCCGCATGAAGTAGGTGAGCGCTTTCACGGAATCAACCCAACTTTTGGCAGGGCGTGTGGGGCCCCACCCGGATACCCCACGCCGAAAATGAACGAAATCCGACAACGAACGCACGTTGCGTCATGCCCGGGCACTGTTTTAGGGGTTTTCGGCCCAGAAAATCGTAGAAAATCTATACAGTGTCGAAACGCGAAAAAATTTGGCGTGCGTGCTTGCCATGGTCATTGTAGGTGGTGAAAAAAAATGAGCCCGTTTGGCGGATGCGAAGGACAGACATACACCCGAGGGTCCATTCCCCCCTTACCGAAACCACCGCCTTCCGCATGAAGTACGTGAGCGCTTTCACAGAATCTACCCAACTTTTGGCAGGGCGTGTCGGGCCCCACCCGGGTAACCCACGCCAAAAATGAACGAAATACGACAACGAACACACGTTGCGTCACGTCCGGGCACTATTTTAAGGGTTTTCGGCCCGAAAAATCGTAGAAAATCCATACAATGTCAAAACGCGGAAATTTTTGGTGTGCGTGCTTCCCCGTTCGTTGTCGGATTTCATTCATTTTCGGCGTGGGGTACCGGTGTGGGCCCCACACGCCCTGCCAAAAGTTAGGTAGATTTGTGAAAGCGCTCACCTACTTCATGCGGAAGGCGGTGGTTTCGGTAAGGGGGAATGGACCCTCGGGTGTATGTCTCTCCTTCGCATCCGCCAAAGGGCTCATTTTTTTTTGACCACCTACAATGACCATGGAAGCACGCACACCAAATTTTTTCGCGTTTTGACACTGTATGGATTTTCTACGATTTTTCGGGCCGAAACCTAAAATAGTGCCCGGACGTGACGCAACGTGCGTTCGTTGTGTATTTCGTTCATTTTTGGTGTGGGGTACCCGGGTGGGGCCCGACAAGCCCTGCCAAAAGTTGGGTAGATTCCGTGAAAGCGCTCACGTACTTCATGCGGAAGGCGGTGGGTTTCAGTAAGGGGGGAATGGACCCTCGGGTGTATGTCTGTCCTTCGCACTGCCAAACGGGCTCATTTTTTTTCACCACCTACAATGACCATGGCAAGCACGCACGCCAAATTTTTTCGCGTTTCGACAATGTATGGATTTTCTACGATTTTCCGGGCCGAAAACCCCTAAAACAGTGCCCGGACATGACGCAACGTGCGTTCGTTGTCGGATTTCGTTCATTTTCGGCGTGGGGTACCCGGGTGGGGCCCCACACGCCCTGCCAAAAGTTGGGTAGATTCCGTGAAAGCGCTCACCTACTTCATGCGGAAGGCGG